>OU974075.1:17460709-17500709 GCA_918843875.1 Diadumene lineata | reverse complement strand
TAAATTTGCTTAGATGATATGGCTCATCTAATAGTTTGATGTTGTTTGTAGGAGGGAACCGTTATATACCAGAATCATCTAATAGTTGTGTTTGATGTTGTTTGTAGGAGGGAACCGTTATATACCAGAATCATCTAATAGTTGTGTTTGATGTTGTTTGTAGGAGGGAACCGTTATATACCAGAATCATCTAATAGTTGTGTTTGATGTTGTTTGTAGGAGGGAACCGTTATATACCAGAATTATCTAATAGTTGTGTTTGATGTTGTTTGTAGGAGGGAACCGTTATATACCAGGATCATCTAATAGTTGTGTTTGATGTTGTTTGTATGAGGGAACCGTTATATACCAGAATCATCTAATAGTTGTGTTTGATGTTGTTTGTAGGAGGGAACCGTTATATACCAGGATCATCTAATAGTTGTGTTTGATGTTGTTTGTACGAGGGAACCGTTATATACCAGAATCATCTAATAGTTGTGTTTGATGTTGTTTGTATTAGGGAACCGTTATATACCAGAATCATCTAATAGTTGTGTTTGATGTTGTTTGTAGGAGGGAACCGTTATATACCAGAATCTTCTAATAGTTGTGTTTGATGTTGTTTGTAGGAGGGAACCGTTATATACCAGAATTATCTAATAGTTGTGTTTGATGTTGTTTGTAGGAGGGAACCGTTATATACCAGGATCATCTAATAGTTGTGTTTGATGTTGTTTGTAGGAGGGAACCATTATATACCAGAATTATCTAATAGTTGTGTTTGATGTTGTTTGTAGGAGGGAACCGTTATATACCAGGATCAAGATCATCATCAGATAACCTTCCTTCAACCAATGGAGGTGGAGCAATGGATCCTTTCACAGGTCAGATGGACTGTGATATAATGTCAAAAACATGACTTGTGTAATTTAAAGAACCGTAAAATGCCAATGGTCATACTGACATTGCAGACTTTACTCCTTCATTAAAGTCATATGAGAAAGCAAGAAAGAATGGAGGAATATAAAATAATGCGTATAGTACTCTTTGATGATGCGATGATAATATTACCAATAACAATGGTTGACAAGATCCCAGAGCATCTGACAGCACTCAGTGAAAGACAGGTCATTGGTTAATGACATATACATTCGTCATATTATATGCTTATTGTCATTATATATTCATGTTATCTAGGTGGTGGTAGTTACCGTCCTACATACACGGACAACACACGGTCAGGACTGGGTTCTGGTGGAGCTGCTGATCCATTTACAGGTTATTCACAATACATTATACCTTACAATGATGAGGAATATTATGCTGGTAGATAGCAGACATGACTTGTGTGGATTATCCATTTACAGGTTATTCACAATACATTATACCTTACAATGATGAGGAATATTATGCTGGTAGATAGCAGACATGACTTGTGTGGATTATCCATTTACAGGTTATTCACAATACATTATACCTTACAATGATGATGAATATTATGCTGGTAGATAGCAGACATGACTTGTGTGGATTGGCTAACTGTTCTTGGACCATATAATCGATTGTTATTGTCTATCTCCTAGGTAACACTAGCTACAGACCAGCACCAACTGTACCCAACAAACCTAATAAATACTTTCCTAAGGTAAGATATTTGATGGTGATGGTGACGGTGGCAGTCGTGGTGACTGCATCATTGGCGGTGATGGTGATGGTAATACATGATCAAGGTTTTATTTTGTGTCAAATACACCAGTTCTTAAAATATATACTTATTTTTGCTTTCAACAGATGGACTATGTATCATTTGATAGTGCTAACAATAAAACTATTCTTGGAAAGATTAGTGACTTGAATCCTACCGTACACCAGGTAAGATGTGCTGTCCTTGTCAAACTGTCAAACATTTTTGTTTTATGTTAAAAGGTTAATTATCAAGCAGCTGAGGAACTATTAAATATGAACTGTGTATAGAAGTCTCCATTGGATCCCTGTCCCATGGTTCATTATAATAGCATTGATCTAATGCAGTAAATGAAACTTTTATCTGGGGCTGGTTGCATGAAATCTAAATAAAGTTATCCACTCTATAGCATTGCTTTAGAATTTTTCCAATGGAAAGCGCTCTTCCGGCTTTGCGCAACCATCTATTTTGGATTATAGAGGGCTCTCCAGGTATGTGGGTCATTACTGGTCTATGTTAAACTGTTATAGAAGTATAGTGAGATTACACTGGGTAATGCTCTCAAAGAAGAAACATTTTAATGGACAAAATGATGTTTCATGTATTTGTGTAGATACATACAAATGTAACACCTAAGTAGTGTTCAATGATCATTGTATTTGCACATGTAACACCTAAGTAGTGGTCAATGATCATTGTATTTGCACATGTAACACCTAAGTAGTGGTCAATGATCATTGTATTTGCACATGTAACACCTAAGTAGTGGTCAATCAATGATCATTGTATTTGCACATGTAACACCTAAGTAGTGGTCAATGATCATTGTATTTGCACATGTAGCACCTAAGTAGTGGTTAATCAATGATCATTGTATTTGCACATGTAGCACCTAAGTAGTGGTCAATGATCATTGTATTTGCACATGTAACACCTAAGTAGTGGTCAATGATTATTGTATTTGCACATGTAACACCTAAGTAGTGGTCAATCAATGATCATTGTATTTGCACATGTAGCACCTAAGTAGTGGTTAATCAATGATCATTGTATTTGCACATGTAACACCTAAGTAGTGGTCAATGATCATTGTATTTGCACATGTAACACCTAAGTAGTGGTCAGTGATCATTGTATTTGCACATGTAACACCTAAGTAGTGGTCAATCAATGATCATTGTATTTGCACATGTAACACCTAAGTAGTGGTCAATGATCATTGTATTTGCACATGTAACACCTAAGTAGTGGTCAATCAATGATCATTGTATTTGCACATGTAGCACCTAAGTAGTGGTTAATCAATGATCATTGTATTTGCACATGTAACACCTAAGTAGTGGTCAATGATCATTGTATTTGCACATGTAACACCTAAGTAGTGGTCAATGATCATTGTATTTGCACATGTAACACCTAAGTAGTGGTCAATCAATGATCATTGTATTTGCACATGTAACACCTAAGTAGTGGTCAATGATCATTGTATTTGCACATGTAACACCTAAGTAGTGGTCAATCAATGATCATTGTATTTGCACATGTAACACCTAAGTAGTGGTCAAGGATCATTGTATTTGCACATGTAACACCTAAGTAGTGGTCAAGGATCATTGTATTTGCACATGTAACACCTAAGTAGTGGTCAAGGATCATTGTATTTGCACATGTAACACCTAAGTAGTGGTCAACGATCATTGTATTTGCACATGTAACACCTAAGTAGTGGTCAAGGATCATTGTATTTGCACATGTAACACCTAAGTAGTGGTCAATGATCATTGTATTTGCACATGTAACACCTAAGTAGTGGTCAATGATCATTGTATTTGCACATGTAACACCTAAGTAGTGGTCATTGATCATTGTATTTGCACATGTAACACCTAAGTAGTGGTCAATCAATGATCATTGTATTTGCACATGTAACACCTAAGTAGTGGTCAATGATCATTGTATTTGCACATGTAACACCTAAGTAGTGGTCAATCAATGATCATTGTATTTGCACATGTAACACCTAAGTAGTGGTCAATCAATGATCATTGTATTTGCACATGTAACACCTAAGTAGTGGTCAATGATCATTGTATTTGCACATGAAACACCTAAGTAGTGGTCAATCAATGATCATTGTATTTGCACATGTAACACCTAAGTAGTGGTCAATCAATGATCATTGTATTTGCACATGTAACACCTAAGTAGTGGTCAATGATCATTGTATTTGCACATGTAACACCTAAGTAGTGGTCAATGATCATTGTATTTGCACATGTAACACCTAAGTAGTGGTCAATCAATGATCATTGTATTTGCACATGTAACACCTAAGTAGTGGTCAATGATCATTGTATTTGCACATGTAACACCTAAGTAGTGGTCAATCAATGATCATTGTATTTGCACATGTAACACCTAAGTAGTGGTCAAGGATCATTGTATTTGCACATGTAACACCTAAGTAGTGGTCAAGGATCATTGTATTTGCACATGTAACACCTAAGTAGTGGTCAAGGATCATTGTATTTGCACATGTAACACCTAAGTAGTGGTCAAGGATCATTGTATTTGCACATGTAACACCTAAGTAGTGGTCAAGGATCATTGTATTTGCACATGTAACACCTAAGTAGTGGTCAATGATCATTGTATTTGCACATGTAACACCTAAGTAGTGGTCAATGATCATTGTATTTGCACATGTAACACCTAAGTAGTGGTCATTGATCATTGTATTTGCACATGTAACACCTAAGTAGTGGTCAATCAATGATCATTGTATTTGCACATGTAACACCTAAGTAGTGGTCAATGATCATTGTATTTGCACATGTAACACCTAAGTAGTGGTCAATCAATGATCATTGTATTTGCACATGTAACACCTAAGTAGTGGTCAATCAATGATCATTGTATTTGCACATGTAACACCTAAGTAGTGGTCAATGATCATTGTATTTGCACATGAAACACCTAAGTAGTGGTCAATCAATGATCATTGTATTTGCACATGTAACACCTAAGTAGTGGTCAATCAATGATCATTGTATTTGCACATGTAACACCTAAGTATTGGTCAAGGATCATTGTATTTGCACATGTAACACCTAAGTAGTGGTCAATCAATGATCATTGTATTTGCACATGTAACACCTAAGTAGTGGTCAATGATCATTGTATTTGCACATGTAACACCTAAGTAGTGGTCAATCAATGATCATTGTATTTGCACATGTAACACCTAAGTAGTGGTCAATGATCATTGTATTTGCACATGTAACACCTAAGTAGTGGTCAATCAATGATCATTGTATTTGCACATGTAACACCTAAGTAGTGGTCAATGATCATTGTATTTGCACATGTAACACCTAAGTAGTGGTCAATGATCATTGTATTTGCACATGTAACACCTAAGTAGTGGTCAATCAATGATCATTGTATTTGCACATGTAACACCTAAGTAGTGGTCAATGATCATTGTATTTGCACATGTAACACCTAAGTAGTGGTCAATCAATGATCATTGTATTTGCACATGTAACACCTAAGTAGTGGTCAATGATCATTGTATTTGCACATGTAACACCTAAGTAGTGGTCAATGATCATTGTATTTGCACATGTAGCACCTAAGTAGTGGTCAATGATCATTGTATTTGCACATGTAACACCTAAGTAGTGGTCAATGATCATTGTATTTGCACATGTAACACCTAAGTAGTGGTCAATCAATGATCATTGTATTTGCACATGTAACACCTAAGTAGTGGTCAATGATCATTGTATTTGCACATGTAGCACCTAAGTAGTGGTTAATCAATGATCATTGTATTTGCACATGTAGCACCTAAGTAGTGGTCAATGATCATTGTATTTGCACATGTAACACCTAAGTAGTGGTCAATCAATGATCATTGTATTTGCACATGTAACACCTAAGTAGTGGTCAATGATCATTGTATTTGCACATGTAGCACCTAAGTAGTGGTTAATCAATGATCATTGTATTTGCACATGTAGCACCTAAGTAGTGGTCAATGATCATTGTATTTGCACATGTAACACCTAAGTAGTGGTCAATGATCATTGTATTTGCACATGTAACACCTAAGTAGTGGTCAATCAATGATCATTGTATTTGCACATGTAACACCTAAGTAGTGGTCAATGATCATTGTATTTGCACATGTAACACCTAAGTAGTGGTCAATCAATGATCATTGTATTTGCACATGTAACACCTAAGTAGTGGTCAAGGATCATTGTATTTGCACATGTAACACCTAAGTAGTGGTCAAGGATCATTGTATTTGCACATGTAACACCTAAGTAGTGGTCAAGGATCATTGTATTTGCACATGTAACACCTAAGTAGTGGTCAAGGATCATTGTATTTGCACATGTAACACCTAAGTAGTGGTCAAGGATCATTATATTTGCACATGTAACACCTAAGTAGTGGTCAATGATCATTGTATTTGCACATCTAACACCTAAGTAGTGGTCAATCAATGATCATTGTATTTGCACATGTAACACCTAAGTAGTGGTCTATGATCATTGTATTTGCACATGTAACACCTAAGTAGTGGTCAATCAATGATCATTGTATTTGCACATGTAACACCTAAGTAGTGGTCAATCAATGATCATTGTATTTGCACATGTAACACCTAAATAGTGGTCAATCAATGATCATTGTATTTGCACATGTAACACCTAAGTAGTGGTCAATGATCATTGTATTTGCACATGTAACACCTAAGTAGTGGTCAATGATCATTGTATTTGCACATGTAGCACCTAAGTAGTGGTTAATCAATGATCATTGTATTTGCACATGTAACACCTAAGTAGTGGTCAATGATCATTGTATTTGCACATGTAACACCTAAGTAGTGGTCAATCAATGATCATTGTATTTGCACATGTAACACCTAAGTAGTGGTCAATCAATGATCATTGTATTTGCACATGTAACACCTAAGTAGTGGTCAATGATCATTGTATTTGCACATGTAACACCTAAGTAGTGGTCAATCAATGATCATTGTATTTGCACATGTAACACCTAAGTAGTGGTCAATGATCATTGTATTTGCACATGTAACACCTAAGTAGTGGTCAATGATCATTGTATTTGCACATGTAACACCTAAGTAGTGGTCAATCAATGATCATTGTATTTGCACATGTAACACCTAAGTAGTGGTCAATGATCATTGTATTTGCACATGTAACACCTAAGTAGTGGTCAATGATCATTGTATTTGCACATGTAACACCTAAGTAGTGGTCAATCAATGATCATTGTATTTGCACATGTAACACCTAAGTAGTGGTCAATGATCATTGTATTTGCACATGTAAGACCTAAGTAGTGGTCAATCAATGATCATTGTATTTGCACATGTAACACCTAAGTAGTGGTCAATGATCATTGTATTTTCACATGTAACACCTAAGTAGTGGTCAATCAATGATCATTGTATTTGCACATGTAACACCTAAGTAGTGGTCAATGATCATTGTATTTGCACATGTAACACCTAAGTAGTGGTCAATGATCATTGTATTTGCACATGTAACACCTAAGTAGTGGTCAATCAATGATCATTGTATTTGCACATGTAATACCTAAGTAGTGGTCAATGATCATTGTATTTGCACATGTAACACCTAAGTAGTGGTCAATGATCATTGTATTTGCACATGTAACACCTAAGTAGGGGTCAATCAATGATCATTGTATTTGCACATGTAACACCTAAGTAGTGGTCAATGATCATTGTATTTGCACATGTAACACCTAAGTAGTGGTCAATGATCATTGTATTTGCACATGTAACACCTAAGTAGTGGTCAATGATCATTGTATTTCCACATGTAACACCTAAGTAGTGGTCAATCAATGATCATTGTATTTCCACATGTAACACCTAAGTAGTGGTCAATCAATGATCATTGTATTTGCACATGTAACACCTAAGTATTGGTCAAGGATCATTGTATTTGCACATGTAACACCTAAGTAGTGGTCAATCAATGATCATTGTATTTGCACATGTAACACCTAAGTAGTGGTCAATGATCATTGTATTTGCACATGTAACACCTAAGTAGTGGTCAATCAATGATCATTGTATTTGCACATGTAACACCTAAGTAGTGGTCAATGATCATTGTATTTGCACATGTAACACCTAAGTAGTGGTCAATGATCATTGTATTTGCACATGTAACACCTAAGTAGTGGTCAATGATCATTGTATTTGCACATGTAACACCTAAGTAGTGGTCAATCAATGATCATTGTATTTGCACATGTAACACCTAAGTAGTGGTCAATGATCATTGTATTTGCACATGTAAGACCTAAGTAGTGGTCAATCAATGATCATTGTATTTGCACATGTAACACCTAAGTAGTGGTCAATGATCATTGTATTTGCACATGTAACACCTAAGTAGTGGTCAATCAATGATCATTGTATTTGCACATGTAACACCTAAGTAGTGGTCAATGATCATTGTATTTGCACATGTAACACCTAAGTAGTGGTCAATGATCATTGTATTTGCACATGTAAGACCTAAGTAGTGGTCAATCAATGATCATTGTATTTGCACATGTAACACCTAAGTAGTGGTCAATGATCATTGTATTTGCACATGTAACACCTAAGTAGTGGTCAATCAATGATCATTGTATTTGCACATGTAACACCTAAGTAGTGGTCAATGATCATTGTATTTGCACATGTAACACCTAAGTAGTGGTCAATGATCATTGTATTTGCACATGTAACACCTAAGTAGTGGTCAATCAATGATCATTGTATTTGCACATGTAACACCTAAGTAGTGGTCAATGATCATTGTATTTGCACATGTAACACCTAAGTTGTGGTCAATGATCATTGTATTTGCACATGTAACACCTAAGTAGTGGTCAATGATCATTGTATTTGCACATGTAACACCTAAGTAGTGGTCATTGATCATTGTATTTGCACATGTAACACCTAAGTAGTGGTCAATCAATGATCATTGTATTTGCACATGTAACACCTAAGTAGTGGTCAATGATCATTGTATTTGCACATGTAACACCTAAGTAGTGGTCAATCAATGATCATTGTATTTGCACATGTAACACCTAAGTAGTGGTCAATCAATGATCATTGTATTTGCACATGTAACACCTAAGTAGTGGTCAATGATCATTGTATTTGCACATGAAACACCTAAGTAGTGGTCAATCAATGATCATTGTATTTGCACATGTAACACCTAAGTAGTGGTCAATCAATGATCATTGTATTTGCACATGTAACACCTAAGTATTGGTCAAGGATCATTGTATTTGCACATGTAACACCTAAGTAGTGGTCAATCAATGATCATTGTATTTGCACATGTAACACCTAAGTAGTGGTCAATGATCATTGTATTTGCACATGTAACACCTAAGTAGTGGTCAATCAATGATCATTGTATTTGCACATGTAACACCTAAGTAGTGGTCAATGATCATTGTATTTGCACATGTAACACCTAAGTAGTGGTCAATCAATGATCATTGTATTTGCACATGTAACACCTAAGTAGTGGTCAATGATCATTGTATTTGCACATGTAACACCTAAGTAGTGGTCAATGATCATTGTATTTGCACATGTAACACCTAAGTAGTGGTCAATCAATGATCATTGTATTTGCACATGTAACACCTAAGTAGTGGTCAATGATCATTGTATTTGCACATGTAACACCTAAGTAGTGGTCAATCAATGATCATTGTATTTGCACATGTAACACCTAAGTAGTGGTCAATGATCATTGTATTTGCACATGTAACACCTAAGTAGTGGTCAATGATCATTGTATTTGCACATGTAGCACCTAAGTAGTGGTCAATGATCATTGTATTTGCACATGTAACACCTAAGTAGTGGTCAATGATCATTGTATTTGCACATGTAACACCTAAGTAGTGGTCAATCAATGATCATTGTATTTGCACATGTAACACCTAAGTAGTGGTCAATGATCATTGTATTTGCACATGTAGCACCTAAGTAGTGGTTAATCAATGATCATTGTATTTGCACATGTAGCACCTAAGTAGTGGTCAATGATCATTGTATTTGCACATGTAACACCTAAGTAGTGGTCAATGATCATTGTATTTGCACATGTAACACCTAAGTAGTGGTCAATCAATGATCATTGTATTTGCACATGTAACACCTAAGTAGTGGTCAATGATCATTGTATTTGCACATGTAACACCTAAGTAGTGGTCAATCAATGATCATTGTATTTGCACATGTAACACCTAAGTAGTGGTCAAGGATCATTGTATTTGCACATGTAACACCTAAGTAGTGGTCAAGGATCATTGTATTTGCACATGTAACACCTAAGTAGTGGTCAAGGATCATTGTATTTGCACATGTAACACCTAAGTAGTGGTCAAGGATCATTGTATTTGCACATGTAACACCTAAGTAGTTGTCAAGGATCATTATATTTGCACATGTAACACCTAAGTAGTGGTCAATGATCATTGTATTTGCACATGTAACACCTAAGTAGTGGTCAATCAATGATCATTGTATTTGCACATGTAACACCTAAGTAGTGGTCTATGATCATTGTATTTGCACATGTAACACCTAAGTAGTGGTCAATCAATGATCATTGTATTTGCACATGTAACACCTAAGTAGTGGTCAATCAATGATCATTGTATTTGCACATGTAACACCTAAATAGTGGTCAATCAATGATCATTGTATTTGCACATGTAACACCTAAGTAGTGGTCAATGATCATTGTATTTGCACATGTAACACCTAAGTAGTGGTCAATGATCATTGTATTTGCACATGTAGCACCTAAGTAGTGGTTAATCAATGATCATTGTATTTGCACATGTAACACCTAAGTAGTGGTCAATGATCATTGTATTTGCACATGTAACACCTAAGTAGTGGTCAATCAATGATCATTGTATTTGCACATGTAACACCTAAGTAGTGGTCAATCAATGATCATTGTATTTGCACATGTAACACCTAAGTAGTGGTCAATGATCATTGTATTTGCACATGTAACACCTAAGTAGTGGTCAATCAATGATCATTGTATTTGCACATGTAACACCTAAGTAGTGGTCAATGATCATTGTATTTGCACATGTAACACCTAAGTAGTGGTCAATGATCATTGTATTTGCACATGTAACACCTAAGTAGTGGTCAATCAATGATCATTGTATTTGCACATGTAACACCTAAGTAGTGGTCAATGATCATTGTATTTGCACATGTAACACCTAAGTAGTGGTCAATGATCATTGTATTTGCACATGTAACACCTAAGTAGTGGTCAATCAATGATCATTGTATTTGCACATGTAACACCTAAGTAGTGGTCAATGATCATTGTATTTGCACATGTAAGACCTAAGTAGTGGTCAATCAATGATCATTGTATTTGCACATGTAACACCTAAGTAGTGGTCAATGATCATTGTATTTTCACATGTAACACCTAAGTAGTGGTCAATCAATGATCATTGTATTTGCACATGTAACACCTAAGTAGTGGTCAATGATCATTGTATTTGCACATGTAACACCTAAGTAGTGGTCAATGATCATTGTATTTGCACATTTAACACCTAAGTAGTGGTCAATCAATGATCATTGTATTTGCACATGTAATACCTAAGTAGTGGTCAATGATCATTGTATTTGCACATGTAACACCTAAGTAGTGGTCAATGATCATTGTATTTGCACATGTAACACCTAAGTAGGGGTCAATCAATGATCATTGTATTTGCACATGTAACACCTAAGTAGTGGTCAATGATCATTGTATTTGCACATGTAACACCTAAGTAGTGGTCAATGATCATTGTATTTGCACATGTAACACCTAAGTAGTGGTCAATGATCATTGTATTTCCACATGTAACACCTAAGTAGTGGTCAATCAATGATCATTGTATTTCCACATGTAACACCTAAGTAGTGGTCAATCAATGATCATTGTATTTGCACATGTAACACCTAAGTAGTGGTCAATGATCATTGTATTTGCACATGTAACACCTAAGTAGTGGTCAATCAATGATCATTGTATTTGCACATGTAACACCTAAGTAGTGGTCAATGATCATTGTATTTGCACATGTAACACCTAAGTAGTGGTCAATGATCATTGTATTTGCACATGTAACACCTAAGTAGTGGTCAATCAATGATCATTGTATTTGCACATGTAACACCTAAGTAGTGGTCAATGATCATTGTATTTGCACATGTAACACCTAAGTAGTGGTCAATGATCATTGTATTTGCACATGTAACACCTAAGTAGTGGTCAATCAATGATCATTGTATTTGCACATGTAACACCTAAGTAGTGGTCAATGATCATTGTATTTGCAACTGTAAGACCTAAGTAGTGGTCAATCAATGATCATTGTATTTGCACATGTAACACCTAAGTAGTGGTCAATGATCATTGTATTTGCACATGTAACACCTAAGTAGTGGTCAATCAATGATCATTGTATTTGCACATGTAACACCTAAGTAGTGGTCAATGATCATTGTATTTGCACATGTAACACCTAAGTAGTGGTCAATGATCATTGTATTTCCACATGTAACACCTAAGTAGTGGTCAATCAATGATCATTGTATTTGCACATGTAACACCTAAGTAGTGGTCAATGATCATTGTATTTGCACATGTAACACCTAAGTAGTGGTCAATGATCATTGTATTTGCACATGTAGCACCTAAGTAGTGGTCAATGATCATTGTATTTGCACATGTAACACCTAAGTAGTGGTCAATGATCATTGTATTTGCACATGTAACACCTAAGTAGTGGTCAATCAATGATCATTGTATTTGCACATGTAACACCTAAGTAGTGGTCAATGATCATTGTATTTGCACATGTAGCACCTAAGTAGTGGTTAATCAATGATCATTGTATTTGCACATGTAACACCTAAGTAGTGGTCAATGATCATTGTATTTGCACATGTAACACCTAAGTAGTGGTCAATGATCATTGTATTTGCACATGTAACACCTAAGTAGTGGTCAATCAATGATCATTGTATTTGCACATGTAACACCTAAGTAGTGGTCAATGATCATTGTATTTGCACATGTAACACCTAAGTAGTGGTCAATCAATGATCATTGTATTTGCACATGTAACACCTAAGTAGTGGTCAAGGATCATTGTATTTGCACATGTAACACCTAAGTAGTGGTCAATGATCATTGTATTTGCACATGTAACACCTAAGTAGTGGTCAAGGATCATTGTATTTGCACATGTAACACCTAAGTAGTGGTCAAGGATCATTGTATTTGCACATGTAACACCTAAGTAGTGGTCAAGGATCATTATATTTGCACATGTAACACCTAAGTAGTGGTCAATGATCATTGTATTTGCACATGTAACACCTAAGTAGTGGTCAATCAATGATCATTGTATTTGCACATGTAACACCTAAGTAGTGGTCTATGATCATTGTATTTGCACATGTAACACCTAAGTAGTGGTCAATCAATGATCATTGTATTTGCACATGTAACACCTAAGTAGTGGTCAATCAATGATCATTGTATTTGCACATGTAACACCTAAATAGTGGTCAATCAATGATCATTGTATTTGCACATGTAACACCTAAGTAGTGGTCAATGATCATTGTATTTGCACATGTAACACCTAAGTAGTGGTCAATGATCATTGCATTTGCACATGTAGCACCTAAGTAGTGGTTAATCAATGATCATTGTATTTGCACATGTAACACCTAAGTAGTGGTCAATGATCATTGTATTTGCACATGTAACACCTAAGTAGTGGTCAATCAATGATCATTGTATTTGCACATGTAACACCTAAGTAGTGGTCAATCAATGATCATTGTATTTGCACATGTAACACCTAAGTAGTGGTCAATGATCATTGTATTTGCACATGTAACACCTAAGTAGTGGTCAATCAATGATCATTGTATTTGCACATGTAACACCTAAGTAGTGGTCAATGATCATTGTATTTGCACATGTAACACCTAAGTAGTGGTCAATGATCATTGTATTTGCACATGTAACACCTAAGTAGTGGTCAATCAATGATCATTGTATTTGCACATGTAACACCTAAGTAGTGGTCAATGATCATTGTATTTGCACATGTAACACCTAAGTAGTGGTCAATGATCATTGTATTTGCACATGTAACACCTAAGTAGTGGTCAATCAATGATCATTGTATTTGCACATGTAACACCTAAGTAGTGGTCAATGATCATTGTATTTGCACATGTAAGACCTAAGTAGTGGTCAATCAATGATCATTGTATTTGCACATGTAACACCTAAGTAGTGGTCAATGATCATTGTATTTGCACATGTAACACCTAAGTAGTGGTCAATCAATGATCATTGTATTTGCACATGTAACACCTAAGTAGTGGTCAATGATCATTGTATTTGCACATGTAACACCTAAGTAGTGGTCAATGATCATTGTATTTGCACATGTAACACCTAAGTAGTGGTCAATCAATGATCATTGTATTTGCACATGTAATACCTAAGTAGTGGTCAATGATCATTGTATTTGCACATGTAACACCTAAGTAGTGGTCAATGATCATTGTATTTGCACATGTAACACCTAAGTAGGGGTCAATCAATGATCATTGTATTTGCACATGTAACACCTAAGTAGTGGTCAATGATCATTGTATTTGCACATGTAACACCTAAGTAGTGGTCAATGATCATTGTATTTCCACATGTAACACCTAAGTAGTGGTCAATGATCATTGTATTTCCACATGTAACACCTAAGTAGTGGTCAATCAATGATCATTGTATTTCCACATGTAACACCTAAGTAGTGGTCAATCAATGATCATTGTATTTGCACATGTAACACCTAAGTAGTGGTCAATGATCATTGTATTTGCACATGTAACACCTAAGTAGTGGTCAATCAATGATCATTGTATTTGCACATGTAACACCTAAGTAGTGGTCAATGATCATTGTATTTGCACATGTAACACCTAAGTAGTGGTCAATGATCATTGTATTTGCACATGTAACACCTAAGTAGTGGTCAATCAATGATCATTGTATTTGCACATGTAACACCTAAGTAGTGGTCAATGATCATTGTATTTGCACATGTAACACCTAAGTAGTGGTCAATGATCATTGTATTTGCACATGTAACACCTAAGTAGTGGTCAATCAATGATCATTGTATTTGCACATGTAACACCTAAGTAGTGGTCAATGATCATTGTATTTGCACATGTAAGACCTAAGTAGTGGTCAATCAATGATCATTGTATTTGCACATGTAACACCTAAGTAGTGGTCAATGATCATTGTATTTGCACATGTAACACCTAAGTAGTGGTCAATCAATGATCATTGTATTTGCACATGTAACACCTAAGTAGTGGTCAATGATCATTGTATTTGCACATGTAACACCTAAGTAGTGGTCAATGATCATTGTATTTCCACATGTAACACCTAAGTAGTGGTCAATCAATGATCATTGTATTTGCACATGTAACACCTAAGTAGTGGTCAATGATCATTGTATTTGCACATGTAACACCTAAGTAGTGGTCAATGATCATTGTATTTGCACATGTAACACCTAAGTAGGGGTCAATCAATGATCATTGTATTTGCACATGTAACACCTAAGTAGTGGTCAATGATCATTGTATTTGCACATGTAACACCTAAGTAGTGGTCAATGATCATTGTATTTGCACATGTAACACCTAAGTAGTGGTCAATGATCATTGTATTTGCACATGTAACACCTAAGTAGTGGTCAATCAATGATCATTGTATTTCCACATGTAACACCTAAGTAGTGGTCAATCAATGATCATTGTATTTGCACATGTAACACCTAAGTAGTGGTCAATGATCATTGTATTTGCACATGTAACACCTAAGTAGTGGTCAATGATCATTGTATTTCCACATGTAACACCTAAGTAGTGGTCAATCAATGATCATTGTATTTCCACATGTAACACCTAAGTAGTGGTCAATCAATGATCATTGTATTTGCACATGTAACACCTAAGTAGTGGTCAATGATCATTGTATTTGCACATGTAACACCTAAGTAGTGGTCAATGATCATTGTATTTGCACATGTAACACCTAAGTAGTGGTCAATCAATGATCATTGTATTTGCACATGTAACACCTAAGTAGTGGTCAATTATCATTGTATTTGCACATGTAACACCTAAGTAGTGGTCAAGGATCATTGTATTTGCACATGTAACACCTAAGTAGTGGTCAAGGATCATTGTATTTGCACATGTAACACCTAAGTAGTGGTCAAGGATCATTATATTTGCACATGTAACACCTAAGTAGTGGTCAATGATCATTGTATTTGCACATGTAACACCTAAGTAGTGGTCAATCAATGATCATTGTATTTGCACATGTAACACCTAAGTAGTGGTCTATGATCATTGTATTTGCACATGTAACACCTAAGTAGTGGTCAATCAATGATCATTGTATTTGCACATGTAACACCTAAGTAGTGGTCAATCAATGATCATTGTATTTGCACATGTAACACCTAAATAGTGGTCAATCAATGATCATTGTATTTGCACATGTAACACCTAAGTAGTGGTCAATGATCATTGTATTTGCACATGTAACACCTAAGTAGTGGTCAATGATCATTGTATTTGCACATGTAGCACCTAAGTAGTGGTTAATCAATGATCATTGTATTTGCACATGTAACACCTAAGTAGTGGTCAATGATCATTGTATTTGCACATGTAACACCTAAGTAGTGGTCAATCAATGATCATTGTATTTGCACATGTAACACCTAAGTAGTGGTCAATCAATGATCATTGTATTTGCACATGTAACACCTAAGTAGTGGTCAATGATCATTGTATTTGCACATGTAACACCTAAGTAGTGGTCAATCAATGATCATTGTATTTGCACATGTAACACCTAAGTAGTGGTCAATGATCATTGTATTTGCACATGTAACACCTAAGTAGTGGTCAATGATCATTGTATTTGCACATGTAACACCTAAGTAGTGGTCAATCAATGATCATTGTATTTGCACATGTAACACCTAAGTAGTGGTCAATGATCATTGTATTTGCACATGTAACACCTAAGTAGTGGTCAATGATCATTGTATTTGCACATGTAAGACCTAAGTAGTGGTCAATCAATGATCATTGTATTTGCACATGTAACACCTAAGTAGTGGTCAATGATCATTGTATTTGCACATGTAAGACCTAAGTAGTGGTCAATCAATGATCATTGTATTTGCACATGTAACACCTAAGTAGTGGTCAATGATCATTGTATTTTCACATGTAACACCTAAGTAGTGGTCAATCAATGATCATTGTATTTGCACATGTAACACCTAAGTAGTGGTCAATGATCATTGTATTTGCACATGTAACACCTAAGTAGTGGTCAATGATCATTGTATTTGCACATGTAACACCTAAGTAGTGGTCAATCAATGATCATTGTATTTGCACATGTAATACCTAAGTAGTGGTCAATGATCATTGTATTTGCACATGTAACACCTAAGTAGTGGTCAATGATCATTGTATTTGCACATGTAACACCTAAGTAGGGGTCAATCAATGATCATTGTATTTGCACATGTAACACCTAAGTAGTGGTCAATGATCATTGTATTTGCACATGTAACACCTAAGTAGTGGTCAATGATCATTGTATTTGCACATGTAACACCTAAGTAGTGGTCAATGATCATTGTATTTCCACATGTAACACCTAAGTAGTGGTCAATCAATGATCATTGTATTTCCACATGTAACACCTAAGTAGTGGTCAATCAATGATCATTGTATTTGCACATGTAACACCTAAGTAGTGGTCAATGATCATTGTATTTGCACATGTAACACCTAAGTAGTGGTCAATCAATGATCATTGTATTTGCACATGTAACACCTAAGTAGTGGTCAATGATCATTGTATTTGCACATGTAACACCTAAGTAGTGGTCAATGATCATTGTATTTGCACATGTAACACCTAAGTAGTGGTCAATCAATGATCATTGTATTTGCACATGTAACACCTAAGTAGTGGTCAATGATCATTGTATTTGCACATGTAACACCTAAGTAGTGGTCAATGATCATTGTATTTGCACATGTAACACCTAAGTAGTGGTCAATCAATGATCATTGTATTTGCACATGTAACACCTAAGTAGTGGTCAATGATCATTGTATTTGCAACTGTAAGACCTAAGTAGTGGTCAATCAATGATCATTGTATTTGCACATGTAACACCTAAGTAGTGGTCAATGATCATTGTATTTGCACATGTAACACCTAAGTAGTGGTCAATCAATGATCATTGTATTTGCACATGTAACACCTAAGTAGTGGTCAATGATCATTGTATTTGCACATGTAACACCTAAGTAGTGGTCAATGATCATTGTATTTCCACATGTAACACCTAAGTAGTGGTCAATCAATGATCATTGTATTTGCACATGTAACACCTAAGTAGTGGTCAATGATCATTGTATTTGCACATGTAACACCTAAGTAGTGGTCAATGATCATTGTATTTGCACATGTAGCACCTAAGTAGTGGTCAATGATCATTGTATTTGCACATGTAACACCTAAGTAGTGGTCAATGATCATTGTATTTGCACATGTAACACCTAAGTAGTGGTCAATCAATGATCATTGTATTTGCACATGTAACACCTAAGTAGTGGTCAATGATCATTGTATTTGCACATGTAGCACCTAAGTAGTGGTTAATCAATGATCATTGTATTTGCACATGTAGCACCTAAGTAGTGGTCAATGATCATTGTATTTGCACATGTAACACCTAAGTAGTGGTCAATGATCATTGTATTTGCACATGTAACACCTAAGTAGTGGTCAATCAATGATCATTGTATTTGCACATGTAACACCTAAGTAGTGGTCAATGATCATTGTATTTGCACATGTAACACCTAAGTAGTGGTCAATCAATGATCATTGTATTTGCACATGTAACACCTAAGTAGTGGTCAAGGATCATTGTATTTGCACATGTAACACCTAAGTAGTGGTCAAGGATCATTGTATTTGCACATGTAACACCTAAGTAGTGGTCAAGGATCATTGTATTTGCACATGTAACACCTAAGTAGTGGTCAAGGATCATTGTATTTGCACATGTAACACCTAAGTAGTGGTCAAGGATCATTATATTTGCACATGTAACACCTAAGTAGTGGTCAATGATCATTGTATTTGCACATGTAACACCTAAGTAGTGGTCAATCAATGATCATTGTATTTGCACATGTAACACCTAAGTAGTGGTCAATGATCATTGTATTTGCACATGTAACACCTAAGTAGTGGTCAATCAATGATCATTGTATTTGCACATGTAACACCTAAGTAGTGGTCAATCAATGATCATTGTATTTGCACATGTAACACCTAAATAGTGGTCAATCAATGATCATTGTATTTGCACATGTAACACCTAAGTAGTGGTCAATGATCATTGTATTTGCACATGTAACACCTAAGTAGTGGTCAATGATCATTGCATTTGCACATGTAGCACCTAAGTAGTGGTTAATCAATGATCATTGTATTTGCACATGTAACACCTAAGTAGTGGTCAATGATCATTGTATTTGCACATGTAACACCTAAGTAGTGGTCAATCAATGATCATTGTATTTGCACATGTAACACCTAAGTAGTGGTCAATCAATGATCATTGTATTTGCACATGTAACACCTAAGTAGTGGTCAATGATCATTGTATTTGCACATGTAACACCTAAGTAGTGGTCAATCAATGATCATTGTATTTGCACATGTAACACCTAAGTAGTGGTCAATGATCATTGTATTTGCACATGTAACACCTAAGTAGTGGTCAATGATCATTGTATTTGCACATGTAACACCTAAGTAGTGGTCAATCAATGATCATTGTATTTGCACATGTAACACCTAAGTAGTGGTCAATGATCATTGTATTTGCACATGTAACACCTAAGTAGTGGTCAATGATCATTGTATTTGCACATGTAACACCTAAGTAGTGGTCAATCAATGATCATTGTATTTGCACATGTAACACCTAAGTAGTGGTCAATGATCATTGTATTTGCACATGTAAGACCTAAGTAGTGGTCAATCAATGATCATTGTATTTGCACATGTAACACCTAAGTAGTGGTCAATGATCATTGTATTTGCACATGTAACACCTAAGTAGTGGTCAATCAATGATCATTGTATTTGCACATGTAACACCTAAGTAGTGGTCAATGATCATTGTATTTGCACATGTAACACCTAAGTAGTGGTCAATGATCATTGTATTTGCACATGTAACACCTAAGTAGTGGTCAATCAATGATCATTGTATTTGCACATGTAATACCTAAGTAGTGGTCAATGATCATTGTATTTGCACATGTAACACCTAAGTAGTGGTCAATGATCATTGTATTTGCACATGTAACACCTAAGTAGGGGTCAATCAATGATCATTGTATTTGCACATGTAACACCTAAGTAGTGGTCAATGATCATTGTATTTGCACATGTAACACCTAAGTAGTGGTCAATCAATGATCATTGTATTTGCACATGTAACACCTAAGTAGTGGTCAATGATCATTGTATTTGCACATGTAACACCTAAGTAGTGGTCAATGATCATTGTATTTGCACATGTAACACCTAAGTAGTGGTCAATCAATGATCATTGTATTTGCACATGTAACACCTAAGTAGTGGTCAATGATCATTGTATTTGCACATGTAACACCTAAGTAGTGGTCAATGATCATTGTATTTGCACATGTAACACCTAAGTAGTGGTCAATCAATGATCATTGTATTTGCACATGTAACACCTAAGTAGTGGTCAATGATCATTGTATTTGCAACTGTAAGACCTAAGTAGTGGTCAATCAATGATCATTGTATTTGCACATGTAACACCTAAGTAGTGGTCAATGATCATTGTATTTGCACATGTAACACCTAAGTAGTGGTCAATCAATGATCATTGTATTTGCACATGTAACACCTAAGTAGTGGTCAATGATCATTGTATTTGCACATGTAACACCTAAGTAGTGGTCAATGATCATTGTATTTCCACATGTAACACCTAAGTAGTGGTCAATCAATGATCATTGTATTTGCACATGTAACACCTAAGTAGTGGTCAATGATCATTGTATTTGCACATGTAACACCTAAGTAGTGGTCAATGATCATTGTATTTGCACATGTAGCACCTAAGTAGTGGTCAATGATCATTGTATTTGCACATGTAACACCTAAGTAGTGGTCAATGATCATTGTATTTGCACATGTAACACCTAAGTAGTGGTCAATCAATGATCATTGTATTTGCACATGTAACACCTAAGTAGTGGTCAATGATCATTGTATTTGCACATGTAGCACCTAAGTAGTGGTTAATCAATGATCATTGTATTTGCACATGTAGCACCTAAGTAGTGGTCAATGATCATTGTATTTGCACATGTAACACCTAAGTAGTGGTCAATGATCATTGTATTTGCACATGTAACACCTAAGTAGTGGTCAATCAATGATCATTGTATTTGCACATGTAACACCTAAGTAGTGGTCAATGATCATTGTATTTGCACATGTAACACCTAAGTAGTGGTCAATCAATGATCATTGTATTTGCACATGTAACACCTAAGTAGTGGTCAAGGATCATTGTATTTGCACATGTAACACCTAAGTAGTGGTCAAGGATCATTGTATTTGCACATGTAACACCTAAGTAGTGGTCAAGGATCATTGTATTTGCACATGTAACACCTAAGTAGTGGTCAAGGATCATTGTATTTGCACATGTAACACCTAAGTAGTGGTCAAGGATCATTATATTTGCACATGTAACACCTAAGTAGTGGTCAATGATCATTGTATTTGCACATGTAACACCTAAGTAGTGGTCAATCAATGATCATTGTATTTGCACATGTAACACCTAAGTAGTGGTCTATGATCATTGTATTTGCACATGTAACACCTAAGTAGTGGTCAATCAATGATCATTGTATTTGCACATGTAACACCTAAGTAGTGGTCAATCAATGATCATTGTATTTGCACATGTAACACCTAAATAGTGGTCAATCAATGATCATTGTATTTGCACATGTAACACCTAAGTAGTGGTCAATGATCATTGTATTTGCACATGTAACACCTAAGTAGTGGTCAATGATCATTGCATTTGCACATGTAGCACCTAAGTAGTGGTTAATCAATGATCATTGTATTTGCACATGTAACACCTAAGTAGTGGTCAATGATCATTGTATTTGCACATGTAACACCTAAGTAGTGGTCAATCAATGATCATTGTATTTGCACATGTAACACCTAAGTAGTGGTCAATCAATGATCATTGTATTTGCACATGTAACACCTAAGTAGTGGTCAATGATCATTGTATTTGCACATGTAACACCTAAGTAGTGGTCAATCAATGATCATTGTATTTGCACATGTAACACCTAAGTAGTGGTCAATGATCATTGTATTTGCACATGTAACACCTAAGTAGTGGTCAATGATCATTGTATTTGCACATGTAACACCTAAGTAGTGGTCAATCAATGATCATTGTATTTGCACATGTAACACCTAAGTAGTGGTCAATGATCATTGTATTTGCACATGTAACACCTAAGTAGTGGTCAATGATCATTGTATTTGCACATGTAACACCTAAGTAGTGGTCAATCAATGATCATTGTATTTGCACATGTAACACCTAAGTAGTGGTCAATGATCATTGTATTTGCACATGTAAGACCTAAGTAGTGGTCAATCAATGATCATTGTATTTGCACATGTAACACCTAAGTAGTGGTCAATGATCATTGTATTTGCACATGTAACACCTAAGTAGTGGTCAATCAATGATCATTGTATTTGCACATGTAACACCTAAGTAGTGGTCAATGATCATTGTATTTGCACATGTAACACCTAAGTAGTGGTCAATGATCATTGTATTTGCACATGTAACACCTAAGTAGTGGTCAATCAATGATCATTGTATTTGCACATGTAATACCTAAGTAGTGGTCAATGATCATTGTATTTGCACATGTAACACCTAAGTAGTGGTCAATGATCATTGTATTTGCACATGTAACACCTAAGTAGGGGTCAATCAATGATCATTGTATTTGCACATGTAACACCTAAGTAGTGGTCAATGATCATTGTATTTGCACATGTAACACCTAAGTAGTGGTCAATGATCATTGTATTTGCACATGTAACACCTAAGTAGTGGTCAATGATCATTGTATTTCCACATGTAACACCTAAGTAGTGGTCAATCAATGATCATTGTATTTCCACATGTAACACCTAAGTAGTGGTCAATCAATGATCATTGTATTTGCACATGTAACACCTAAGTAGTGGTCAATGATCATTGTATTTGCACATGTAACACCTAAGTAGTGGTCAATCAATGATCATTGTATTTGCACATGTAACACCTAAGTAGTGGTCAATGATCATTGTATTTGCACATGTAACACCTAAGTAGTGGTCAATGATCATTGTATTTGCACATGTAACACCTAAGTAGTGGTCAATCAATGATCATTGTATTTGCACATGTAACACCTAAGTAGTGGTCAATGATCATTGTATTTGCACATGTAACACCTAAGTAGTGGTCAATGATCATTGTATTTGCACATGTAACACCTAAGTAGTGGTCAATCAATGATCATTGTATTTGCACATGTAACACCTAAGTAGTGGTCAATGATCATTGTATTTGCACATGTAAGACCTAAGTAGTGGTCAATCAATGATCATTGTATTTGCACATGTAACACCTAAGTAGTGGTCAATGATCATTGTATTTGCACATGTAACACCTAAGTAGTGGTCAATCAATGATCATTGTATTTGCACATGTAACACCTAAGTAGTGGTCAATGATCATTGTATTTGCACATGTAACACCTAAGTAGTGGTCAATGATCATTGTATTTCCACATGTAACACCTAAGTAGTGGTCAATCAATGATCATTGTATTTGCACATGTAACACCTAAGTAGTGGTCAATGATCATTGTATTTGCACATGTAACACCTAAGTAGTGGTCAATGATCATTGTATTTGCACATGTAACACCTAAGTAGGGGTCAATCAATGATCATTGTATTTGCACATGTAACACCTAAGTAGTGGTCAATGATCATTGTATTTGCACATGTAACACCTAAGTAGTGGTCAATGATCATTGTATTTGCACATGTAACACCTAAGTAGTGGTCAATGATCATTGTATTTCCACATGTAACACCTAAGTAGTGGTCAATCAATGATCATTGTATTTCCACATGTAACACCTAAGTAGTGGTCAATCAATGATCATTGTATTTGCACATGTAACACCTAAGTAGTGGTCAATGATCATTGTATTTGCACATGTAACACCTAAGTAGTGGTCAATGATCATTGTATTTCCACATGTAACACCTAAGTAGTGGTCAATCAATGATCATTGTATTTCCACATGTAACACCTAAGTAGTGGTCAATCAATGATCATTGTATTTGCACATGTAACACCTAAGTAGTGGTCAATGATCATTGTATTTGCACATGTAACACCTAAGTAGTGGTCAATGATCATTGTATTTGCACATGTAACACCTAAGTAGTGGTCAATCAATGATCATTGTATTTGCACATGTAACACCTAAGTAGTGGTCAATTATCATTGTATTTGCACATGTAACACCTAAGTAGTGGTCAATGATCATTGTATTTGCACATGTAGCACCTAAGTAGTGGTCAATGATGTTATTTGAACATGTAGATGACTAGGTTAGTTGACTTGATAAATATTGTGTTTTTTCAGAGTCAACAGTTTGATGAAGGTGAACTGAAGCATTTGGCAGGTAATTGAAATGTTTGTAGAATTTATATAGATTGTATATGGACATTATATTAATTTTATATACAATTTAGCATTTGTGCGACGTTTTATATTGTTATAAAATACTTGATGTGTTTGTGAAAAATAATTTTGTTTACTTGCTTTATTAAACTCATATTGCATATATTTTCAGATCTTTTAACATTGGTGTCCAATACTAACGGTCAAGTTACACCAAATGAAAAACAACTTACTACAATAACTAAAGGACTAAACTGGCCAGACAATATGGTCTTTCCAGGTAAAATGACTTTCTATATAGCTGGTCTGACAATATGGTCTTTTCAGGTAAAATAACTTTCTATATATTTAACTAAGGGACTAAACTAGCCAGACAATGTAGTCTTTTCAGCTCAGATAACTTTCTATAGTTAACTAAGGGACTAAACTGGCCTGACAATATGTTCTTTCGAGGTAAAATAACTTTCTATAGTTAACTAAGGGACTAAACTGGCCAGACAATGTAGTCTTTCCAGCTCAAATAACTTTCTATAGTTAACTAAGGGACTAAACTGACCAGACAATGTAGTCTTTCCAGCTCTAGTAACTTTGTTAACTAAGGGACTAAACTGGCCAGACAATGTAGTCTTTCCAGCTCAAATAACTTTGTTAACTAAGGGACTAAACTGGCCAGACAATGTAGTCTTTCCAGCTCAAATAACTTTCTATAGTTAACTAAGGGACTAAACTGACCAGACAATGTAGTCTTTCCAGCTCAAATAACTTTGTTAACTAAGGGACTAAACTGGCCAGACAATGTAATCTTTCCAGCTCAAATAACTTTCTATAGTTAACTAAGGGACTAAACTGACCAGACAATGTAGTCTTTCCAGCTCAAATAACTTTGTTAACTAAGGGACTAAACTGACCAGACAATGTAGTCTTTCCAGCTCAAATAACTTTCTATAGTTAACTAAGGGACTAAACTGACCAGACAATGTAGTCTTTCCAGCTCAAATAACTTTCTATAGTTAACTAAGGGACTAAACTGGCCAGACAATGTAGTCTTTCCAGCTCAAATAACTTTGTTAACTAAGGGACTAAACTGGCCAGATAATGTAATTTTTCCAGTTCAAATAACTTTCTCTAGTAACTAAAGGACTAATCTTGCAAACTGACCTAGTAATGTAGTCAGGTGATATATGGTATATGAATGATGATGATGGTGTTGGTGATGATGATGGTGTTGGTAATGATGATGGTGGTGGTGATGATGATGGTGTTGGTGATGATGATGGTGTTGGTGATGATGATGGTGTTGGTGATGATGATGGTTTTGGTGATGATGATGGTGTTGGTAATGATGATGGTGTTGGTGATGATGATGGTGTTGGTGATGATGATGGTGTTGGTGATGATGATGGTGTTGGTAATGATGATGGTGTTGGTGATGATGATGGTGTTGGTAATGATGATGGTGTTGGTAATGATGATGGTGTTGGTAATGATGATGGTGTTGGTGATGATGATGGTGTTGGTGATGATGATGGCTGTGTTCATGAGGATGTTTGGTTATAATGATGATGGTGGAGGTGATGTTGATTGTGATGGTTGTGGTGATAATGATGATGATCATAATGATGATAGTGACAAAGATGGTAATGGTGGTAATTGATGATCATGGTAATGTTGCGTTTGGTGACAATTACATTGATGATGGTGGTAATGGCAATCGGTAAGGTTCATTGTTGGTTTAAATATCAATATTATTCTTGCTGTTTAGTCCTAGATGTTCTTCGTCTAGCTATTCGTTGTCCTTCAGTAGCTTCCTACTTCTGTGAGACTGAAAACATTCTAGAAAAATTGATCGACTTGACCAGGTGAGTGCCTTGAAGTATTTATTGTTGACTTTGCAGTACTTTCTAGTTAAGCATACAATCAATCGACCAATTGATCCATCAATCAATCAAACAGTTTGTCAGTCAATCAATCAGTTCTAATCAGTTCTAATGAATTAATAATCAGTTCTAATCAGTTCTAATCAATTCTAATGAATTAATAATCATTGAACTGATTAGTCATTCCATCAAGCCACCTATCCATTCTAACAGCCCATGTTGGCATACATTTATCATATGTTCTTAGTTTTTATCCATCAAATAATTTGAAACAATAAATACAGTTGTTGAGTGATAGACACAGTCTGACATGTTTTTTTTTTTTTTTTTTTTTTTTTTTTACTGTTTAAGGCCAGATAGTCCTGTACCAAATGTACTGCTGGTCTTTAGAACGCTGTCAAACCTTTTCCTTTCTCCACAAGGCTCAACCTCTTTAATTAAATACAAGGAAAAAGTAAGTATAACAATTTTTCCTATGTTTTGAGAAAAATATTCGATTGTATCTGGTGCTTGTTGGCATTGATGCCTATTGATCCTCTACCTTGAGAACCAGGCTCTATTTGCTGCTAAAACAACAAGTGAATTGCTTGAAATACTGTACGTTCTTAACACAAGCATTGTCTGTCCACTTCAGTTGTCTTCCTCAACAAAAATTATCAGTTTGTGTGTTGTATGTGATAAAGAGGCGCAAATATACACTAATTTAAAGAAAAACGTTGAAGAGAAAGGCGGTTACACTAATTTAAAGAAAAACGTTGAAGAGAAAGGCGGTTACACTAATTTAAAGGTTGAAGAGAAAGGCGGTTACACTAATTTAAAGGTTGAAGAGAAAGGCGGTTACACTAATTTAAAGGTTGAAGAGAAAGGCGGTTACACTAATTTAAAGGTTGAAGAGAAAGGCGGTTACACAAACAAAAGGAATCATGGATGTTTTAGTAACATTTAAAAAACTTCCTTAAAGGACCATCGGTGACAGATGGTGTAGTAGTGTAGTACAATGAAATGAAATGAAATAATAGTCATTGCAATTTTGTGAAAATTAAAAAAAAAAACGTGTTCACTGGGTAAACTAGCATGTAATTTGTAGTTTTTTTTTGTTTTTTTTTAATTAATTGACCGCAATAAAAGGTTTTGTTTGTGTGCAAAGGACTGGCGATTTGCGAGAAAGACGATAGGAAAGTATAATATTATTGTGATGTTTATTAGATACTGTTACAAGCCAAGACGTGGATTCTTTGTCCAAACAAGAACGTGAGAATTTCACTGTGCACTGTTTTATTAAAGTAAGTTGTAAACTGTAAGCGCGTCTTTTTGTATGATACTGTGTTGTATTATGATTCCATTTTATAATATATTATGCAATGTTTTGTCCTTTTTTCCTAGTTATTCTGTTCTACTTCTCAAACAGCCTGACCTAGAAACTCAGACCCAGTGTCTCTCAACTGTAGTCACCGTAAGTACACTGGTATCTACTTTATAAACAAGCCAGACTCCTGTGCTTACGATCATGTGCTGTTTTGATGTAGATTCTACAAACTGAAGAAGATAACGAAGCTAGATTCCGCTGTCTTGTTGCACTTGGTACCTTAGTAAGTGTGATTTCAGTTGTCCAGTTCACTTTGTTTATTAAATAAGTGGGGAGGGGACTCAAAGGAATAAAAAATTTGTTGTTAATACATTTTATTTGGTAGGTGTCTTGAAATTGTTATTTGGCAAATTTGTAATTGTCTGAAGAAAAGTTTTTCCTCCTCTGTATCGGCTTATTTATTGTGATTCCTTCTTGTTCCTTCCTCAGTTTGCTCATTGTTGTTGTTGTTTTTTTTCGTGGGAGAGAGGCTGCACAACTTGTTTATGTTATGAACTCAGAATATAGGTCGTTCTGTTTTAGATTAGCATTGATGCTGAAAGCCTTTCATATGCAAGATCTCTAGAAATTGACAACTTAATGAAAACATTTGCTAATGTCAAAGAACCACTCAAAGTTAGTGAACCAGACGTTTTAATTCATTTACATCTCTTCTTTTATCCATCCATCTATTTAATCGTACAAGTCATTCCTCTGGGGTTTGTTTTACTAAGCATGGATAGCGCTATCCACTCATAAATTACTATCCACCGGATAAATCACTATCCGCCGGATAAATCATTGTCCACCGGATAAATTACTATCCACCGGATAAATCCCTATCCACCGGATAAATCACTATCCACCGGATAAATCACTATCCACCGCATAAATCACTATCCACCGGATAAATTACTATCCACCGGATAAATCCCTATCCACCGGATAATAATAAAAATAATAATAATAATTTATTTCTTGTTAAGCGCATCCCAATATTTCTCGATGCGCTTTACAATTTATCAAATATTAATTTACAAAATTATAATAAATGATCTATTCACGAAAAATATATAATAAATATATAATAAATCCCTATCCACCGGATAAATTCTAAAGAAATCGTTTGGAGTGGATAACATGATTCGTACAACCGGCCCCAGGCCGCTACTTCATTCATTCATTCCTTCCTTCATCCTCTATCCATACATTCATTTAATTACTCTTTTGTATATTAATTCGTCTTTTCATTTATTCATCCATTCACTCATCCATTCACCCTTTCGTTATTTTGATTGTTTTTCACCAAAAAGCTTCAACTTACAATCATGTTTTTTTTCTATTTTTGCAGGTTGGAGAATGTGCGTCAGTGGTGCTGTCTGTCCTATCTGGATAACTCGTGTTTTCCTGAACTTGACTTACAACACTCATCAACACACTGCGTCCTAGGCACAGCCTAGACTCACTACAAACGTATTCTTCTTGATAAACAATCATTGAAATAGTTTCGGAGCAACACTTTTACAAACTCTTGTGCAGTTGTGCTGCTGAATGGTGCAATTTGAAAATCTTGCAATGCACGCATTGTAATTATCGTTTTACTAGATTGTTTCTATGATTTGCAAAACGCTATGCTACTCAACCGTTTACTTTATTGGTTTTCTTTTATCTGAACAACCTTTGCCTTGTAGTTTCTTGCAATGGTAATGAATAATTCGTGGTTGCTGTGACGTCACCATGCATGGTGGCAATGTCTTACACACCCCTCTCCCCCTGCTACGCAGATTATTGTAACTTAACGGTTTTGTTTCTGAATTATTTCAATAATTATTTTTGCTAAACCTCATTTAAGGTCCATGCCTTTTTGCGCAACGACATTGCGATCACAATTCCAGTAAAGCTTCATTTTCATTCACTAGTTCCTGAATAATGCAACTCCCTTCCATAAAACTAGAATATCCATTCCGGACAGTCGTAATTCATTATCAATTCCACCATTTAATATTAATTTTGATAATATATGGTCATTTCAGCAAGTCAGTGCTCGATTTTTATCCAAATGAAGCACATTTTGAAGACTTTGAAATCTGCAAAGCGATGTCATCTTTAACGAATCCATATGATCAAAACGAACGTCTGAACATCTATGCCTTTTGAAAATAGACGGCAATTCTCCTAAAGAAGGCCTTTTGTCCACAACCTCGTGTTTTTTGGTACATAGTGAACATAGCATTTGCTTACAACACTTACGAAACTTTTTGTTCTTGAATGAGTAAAGGAATGGATTGAGCGCGCAGTTTGAGTAACCTAGTAGCAACAAACATGCATATAGTTTTTCTGGTATATGGTACAAACATTCCTTGCAGAAACACATGGTGACACTAAGGACTGTGAATGGTAGCCAACATATGAGAAATCCACAAACAATCGCGCTTACGGTTTTCGCCGCTTTTAGGTTATTCAAGAAAGCTTTATGCTCATTCAAGTTACTGGTTTTGTGTATGTTGCAACTACTCTGAGAGAACTGTTCATTTCCATGTCGATGTGCAATGAGAAAGATCTTTCCATACAATATTGTAGTGATAGTAAGTGGCAGGATAAAGTTGATGAAGTTCATGGTCGCAGAGTAGATGTAAGTTATGTTAAAGAGACATTCTCCCTCGATGACGTTTACAGGGTAGTGTTTCCATCCCATGAACGGTATAGAGGCGAATGTGATGCAGTAAATCCAGATAACGATGATTACAATAGCTGCCCTTTTGTGTGTCATGAATTGATACTCTCGAAACTTGCTCATTGGATCACTGAGAGTCTTAAACCGGTCTAATCCGACTGCCATGAGTGTTAATATTGATATTGGCACTGTAGAGAGGTAGATAGTAGCCCATATCTCACACAGTAGTGTACTGTACTGCCATTTATTGTCATGTAGTAGTAAATCTAAGTCTAAAGGCATAGCGATAGTTGCTGTTATTAGATCGCTAACAGCCAACGACAGAATAAAGAAATTCGTTGTGGAGTTCCTCAAGGATTGCCATCGACATATAGTGACAAGTACTAAACAGCTACCAATAGTTGCCATGGAGATGATGATAACGTAAAGAGCGCTGATTGGATAGAGGAAGTAAGGCTCGGTACCATAGCTGACTGATGGATAAATGGTTTCGTTTGATTGGTCCGTCATGTTGGACATTGTTTACATCAGGGCTAGATTCACCCTTTCGATTAGTTTTGATTCCTAAAAACAAAAACGTTTAATTTTATATTAGCTTTTTCATGCAAACAATATTTTTGGTAACATTTATGTACTTTTTATGAGGTTAATGTTGGCTTACGTATCAAACGGCTCCGTGGATATTTGTTTGTCTCCGTGTCTACGTACGGACTCGCGAGGTTTTAAAAACGTTTTCGCTGGAATGATTGAAAACGGACCGAGAAGTTCCCTAAGGTGGCACGCGTATTTTTATGAAAGCTTTCCGTGTTTGAATGAAAACATAAAAGAATTGGAATTTTACAGAGACGGATCCAAAGACGGAAGCGGTGCTCCTCCTTTTGTAAAAGGCCTGAATTAGTTTCACATGATCTACAACCACAACTACATACAGAGTATATAAGGTGGAACCCGCTTTCAAAATACCTGGGTCCGGGTCTGTGTTGAGTAAGCACGAGAGGGGCTTAGGAAATCACGTCTAATCTCGACCAATCATAGCGCGTTCACTATCGTAAATATTTTGAAGTGTTGGGAAATTAAAGCCGACTGCTTTTTTTTTGTTCTTTTATAGATAGTTCATTTATAATACAAATGCGTCTTCACTAACGCACTGTTATCGGTTTAATCTGTGTTGTGCTGGGTTTCGTGTCCTTATGTGACGCCATATTAGATATATTTTTAACTTTACTGAATTACATGTACTTTAAAAGCAATAAACGTAATAAGAACGATCAAGTTTGTCGTTTGACTTCCGTCGTATAGGAAGTGTTACTGCACTATTGTGAAAAATGATCATCATTTGTAAGTTTTATGCTTCGGTTTCCGATTGTTCGATTTCATACAAAGTATTTTTCGGATCGTGTACAGTTTATCGTGAACAACTAACGTCTTCCGATTGAAAGAGGAGCTGTCATCTTGCATGTTTTGTTGCTTTTTATTTTGTGACTAAAAGCTAAGATTGTTGTCGTTTGTGTTGTTCAGGTCGTTCTTTGTTGTTGGGAGTAGTAAGCTATTTGTTGTTGTCTAATTTAATGTTTTGTTATATTTCGGAAATGTTGCTCTTTTTCTATGTTGTTGTTTCTGTTATCATGAGTTATTGTTTTTGTTGTTGTATTTATAAAATCTTGTTCTTTGTCAATTTTAAGTTTTTTTTCTCACTATTCGGAAGGGGCATTTATCAACAGGGTACCCACAAACCTCTCCATTTGACTACATCGTGAAAGATTATTCTAAATTGGAAGCTCCTCAAAAACAGTTTTTACTGAAGTGATTGCCTGAGGTTTGCTGTCGGCAATATTGAATATTTATTTAGTTCAAAAATTTTTATAAAACATCTCTGCCAATGCCACTCTCTCACACGTTCAAAAACTGAATTCAGAATCAGCGATTATACCTCTTTTCTGTTTTGGCGGCAATTAATAATTTTCTTTCATCAATTCTACTCTATTTGCTTTTAAGCTTGAGTATTTGTTTCCCTAATTACTTACTATTTCTTTTTCATTTAGAGCACTAATTAAGAATCTATTCGAAGAAAATTGTTTGATGTTTATACGAATTTAAAGTATTTTGATAACAGTTAACTTTATTCCGGAATTTATTTCAGTTCAAGGTTATATCTTCTTTAACTTGGATATCGTGAAATCTCAGTTGTAGTCGATATCTTGATCTGCCAAGGAACCAATTCATTATATACAATGCCGGGTTGCATCCCTGTTTTTTCAATGAACTCATGCCAAGTGAGCCACCCACATAGGACAAAATTGACACTAATTAAACATTTCTCGGTCCTTCTCCCACAATTGATAAAAAACATATTACTGATATTATTCGTAATCATAATAAGCTAGTATGAAATCATATTATTGTACCTATTGCAAACAAATTTCATTTGCGAAACGGTCTTTCTTAATGGTAAAATTATGATTCTTTCATGTTTTCATTCAGTGATTATTATCCACTGTAGTTCCGTTTGTCTGAAATTCATATTGAAAGTACAAGGCTAATGCAATAATTACTTGAAATAGAATTTCATCTTAATAGTGTTTTCTGTTTGCTAATTGTAATGAGGGATTTGTAGACTTGTTGTCTGTAAAAACTACAGAACTGCAGCTGCATTTACGTTTTTATACTGGAATATTCCTCGGCTCTGAATGTGCTTTTGATGGCAAAATAGAGTCTTGTTCCCATCTCGGAACTAAATACTAATTCCAGGCAAAAATGAAAGGCTGTTTTGCATACTATCTGTATATGATATCATTTTCATCATAATAATTTGTTATCATCATCATCATCATCATCATCATCAATAATTAGCACCATCGCCATCACTATTCTCTCCTAATTAGTGGCAAACGATGACAAGCTAAACACTACTCGGCTCTATTGACCCACCAAGACTTACAATGTTCTACATATATTTACTGATATGTCGACATTTTCCTTGTTGTTTTGCCATTAATCAGTCTGTTCCTATCAAGTTCCTATGTCCGCACGCACTGCTTTTAGGGGAAGTCTTGAGTAACATAAATCATCGTATTTCCTTTAATGATGTAACAAATATTCCAAGTGATTTGGGGCATTATCGTGTCTAATCCAACATGCTTTTAGCAAGTAACGTCTAAGCAGTAGTCAATCTATTTAAAAAACGCTACATATTCTAAGAAGATTGGGATTAGAACAACTTGGCTAAGTTAGATTGAATATTGTTTACAACAGCCTGAACGCTTGTGGCATACTAGATTATTCGTCGAAATATGCGGCCCTGCTTAACAGTGAAAATAATAATGATGAATTAACATTCTTTCATAGTGTATTGCGTGAAAATGAACCTAACAAGCAACATTTACTTAAGGTGGTATGATACCAAAGATGCAAGTATTTGGCTATCATTCGTTCGAAATGTTCTGCGCTTTCAGTTGTCTTTATGGCTGTGACTGTTTTTGTTACACAAAATAAAGGGAATAGTTAGATTTCGTTCGAAATATATTGAGTAAAACATTAACACATGAAGTACCATTCATTTAGTTATTCTTTCCATTGCATTCAGAATAAAAATTGCGATCATTCAGCAACTTGAGTTGACATACTCCAGATAAAATGCGGTCGACGATATTGGTGTATTCAATTTGACTTGACTTTCGTATGTAAGATCTAAAGCCAGAATTTTCCGTGCATTTCAACAAACGTTTGCACCAAAAGAAGTACGATTAATGCACCACAAAATACCAGGTTAAAACTACAAATTCCATAAGCGGAATTACCATAAGCGAAGACTATGTTTGTTTGAACGGTGTTATTTCTTTTGGATTAACCTGGAAGCTGAACTTGGCCAAAAAACTTTTGAGTTATTGATCATTTGTTGGATGCAGAATACATACGTGCTAACTTTAAACGGAACTCTAAACGAAAGTCAAAACTTCGAACTTCTCACCGTTTATCACTCATTCTTTTTGCGCAAAACGTGTCAGCCTTAAAGCTATTGGAAACGTCAAACATCCAGCAAATCTACGCACCAAAACGACATTCAAGTCCAAAACTGTGACCTGAGTAATTTTCCAATTTGCGTCAGAATTTTTTGCAAAAAAGAGTTCGATCAGCACTTACCTTGGACGTCAAGGATTTACGACTGCCTGAAGGCCAGCAAGATTCAGCGTGTAATGTTTTATATTAAGTGGTCGTTTTCTCCGAACACTGACTCATATGGCAGTTATTCTAATTTCCGCTTGATGCAGATGGACATGTGGTCGGTTTGATGAATCGACCGCTCTTCAAGTTCTATGTATAAAACGTGTTACGTAAAAAAAATATTGTATTTCACGTCTCTATAATCATCATCACCATGATAATCATCAGCATCCAATTAACACCATAAACTCAAAATCACTGCCATTGTGATTTTTGTCATTATCATCGTTGTAGTTTAATTGCATAAGTGTTTTTTGTTTCAGTTCAACATTTTATCTGAAGCGAGCTGGCATTATACATATGGTTATAGTATTGTGTTTTTACAATAGCTGACACTATACATGGTTATATTATTGTGTTTTTACAATAGCTGGCATTACACATATTGTTAAAGTATTATGTTTTTACAATAGGTGAGCTGGCACTATAGATGGTTATAGTATTGTGTTTTTACAATAGCTGGCACTATACATGGTTATAGTATTGTGTTTTTACAATAGCTGGCACTATACATGGTTATAGTATTGGGATTTTACAATCGTAAAATACTACCACTACCAAGATGCTTTGCTGAGTTTTCTTTTGTAGTGCAATTAGTGCAGATTGTTCTGTTAACTCCAAAGGGATTAAAAATTGGAATATGAATGCGAATCTGCAAAGAATGCTGGCAATGAAAGTAAAATGACGCCATAATGTAAATCGCCTATTGATTGATACCATTAGTGTGTTTTCACATGACGAGCTATCTTATGCTAATGAGTGCTAAACAACGCTAATGAGACAGCACTTGGGAATGTACGCTTTTGGCACAAAACAAAGGTAAGTTTGATTAGTTGATTATCGCAAATGCAAACGCGATAATCAGCTGATTGAGCTTGCCTTTGCCTTTGTGCATGAAAGCGTACATTCCCACGTGCAACGCTGATTGGCAGAGCTCCTTTTGCTCATTAGCATTTTTTATGTGAAAAAGCTCTAATAAAACTCTTTCGGTTGCAATATAGCATAGTATTTCATGGGTTCATAATTCATTAATCCACTTCATCGATCTATTCTTGCGTACATTCATTCATCTTCACTATCATTCATTCATTTATTTGATTTGTCTATCATTATAAGTTCATCATTCATTCATTCATTCATTCATCTATCCATTTATTCATCTAACTTTTCAATCATTCATTTATTCATTAATTCATTTATTCATTCATTCATTCGTTCATTCATTCATTTATTCATTCATTCATTCATTCATTCATTCCTTCATTCATTCATTCATTCATTCATTCATTCATTCATTCATTCATTCGTTCGTTCGTTCGTTCGTTCATTCCTTCATTCATTTATTCATTCATTTATTCATGCATTTATTCATTCATTCATTCATTCATTCATTCATTCATTCATTCACGTATATATTTTCATTCGCAATTATTCATCACTAATCCATCGAAGTGGACGATTGAAAATCATAATCGATATTTTTATACGTGGGTATTCTTAATGCACTGAGAATCCGCCACTAGCTGGTGATGTGCACCACCATCATCGATCAATGTCCCATCGCATGTGGTCGTCTACTTCACGAACACTTAGATTATCACAACATTAAATAGAATGACTATGATCTAAAATATGACCGCGCTTTTGTAATGACATCGGTCCTACTTGAGAGGTCTATTTACGAGATAAAGCACTTTAAGCATTGCGGCACAATTTGGTTGTTGCGTACAAACTGAGTGCTTTATACACTGGGTTTATACAACTATAGTGCACAGAAACTTTATCTTGCATGAAAAGACAATTTTGTAAATATATTGAATTTTATTTTTTAGATAAAATGTTTGTGTTGTTATGTTTGCCGTTTGTAATTTACTCATTATCAAACGCATCCAGTACAAACGAACGAACGAACGAACGAACGAACGAACGAACGAACGAACGAACGAACAAACAAACAAAAAAGACAGACAGACAAACAATCCGAAGCAAAAAAAAATATCAAATTGATAACATATAAACAAAGTTAATTATTGTAATTACCACATTGTTATCAAGAAAGATGCATACTTGAGAAAAATAAATATTCAAATAAAAATGAGTATAAACTCATTAGTATTTTGATTAAAAAACAGCTCTTTCAGCAAAAAGGATATCTGAGTCGTAGGAAAAATTACTAATTCAGTATTTTTTTGATATCTAACTTTTGTGTCTTTTTTTTTGGGGGGGGGGGGGGTTATATATTTCATTAAAAGTTGAAACTTGGGATGAAATCCTCTATTGATTACAGAAAACTGGAAATGGGTATTATAGAAATAAACTGACAATTAGCAATATGAATAATAATATTTTATCTTGTACATGGTTATATGTTTCTTTTTTATCGAACCAAACCGACATCTATCTTCCCTGCTAGCAGAGTCTCTCTCGTTTGTGAATCCTTTTACGTCAGGATTCACAAACGAGAGAGACTCTGCTAGCAGTGAAACATCTATCTATCTTATCGCGTAGTGTTCAACTTCATGCATAAATTGAAAAACTGATATCGTGTTTTTTTGAATGAAATAATCGTCATTTGATGTGATATTTTCATTCAACTCGATTCCAGTTATTACTTTGTTTGGACAACAACAATACTGAAAACCCAACCCATTTCTCGATATTCCTTACCAAAATCGTATTATTTCACCTCTCAAGTTTTTCTCCCCGCAAGCCGACAACGTGCATTTCCATCAATGTTCTTTTTTGCATGTATTCAAAGCTAATACAGCCTATACCGTGCAAAACAAGGGTTGACAATCAAATCCAAATCAATCAATAGTGATTTCCATATACATAAATCCAAGATTATGACTGTTCTGTCTTTATTATCAATTGTTCTCAATTTTTCCTCACTGTTTCTATCTCACTTGCAGAAAACGAGATGTTTTTCAAACAGATATACTAATGTTTTTACATGCAAATAAAAAAACTAATTCCTCTTTAACTGACAATCAAAAACTCACCAGTTTATATTCACTGTTACTCCTTGATTGTGCTTATCTTGTCACCAAACTTTATTCTTTCCATATTTGCAAGCGAGTGACACATTTTGTCTCTGTGATAAAACAGCTCCTTCACTGACTGACTGATCAGTATTGTCAAATGATCGTGACGGTACGTGATTTGTGTTGTAGCGCGTGATAAAACAGCTCCTTCATTGATTGACTTACAATCAGTATTGTCAAATGATCGTGACGGTACGTGATTTGTGTTGTAGCACGTGATAAGCGTGTCATCAGCGTGATGTGGTAGGTGAGACAGCCTAACTATTGGCTTATTGACGTACATCACTCTCCTGCGTTAATTTAATCTAAGTGATTTCAGCAGACACGCTGTTGCGAGTCAAGCAATTAGCTCATTTTAATTATAGAACAATTATACATAATGTAATTCGTACTCGCAATTAAATCGTCAATCCACTATAAGTGCCTATTGGCTCGCTCTTTATTGCCAGCAAATAGCTCATTCTATTTTACTGTATGAAATGGCAAATTTGACATCGTAAAATTGGGTATAATAAAGTAGTTTTAGTATTAGCAAACTCAATTAAAGCCGAGTTTAATGAACCATGCAGCTCTTACAAAAACTTAATTGGAATAAAATGGCTCCAAATATAAGACATGTATACATAGTTTTGTGTGTTGTTGTAAATTTGTTGTACAGCTTATAATTGTTGTCTCTGTAAGCTTGACAAAGCTTATGCAATATTCTACTTACCGAAACATAATTATTTTCTGTAAGTTTTTGAAATAGCGTGTTTATTGTTTTTTTATTCGCCGTTTTATTAAAACATCAAATACATTTGACGAAAGACTAGTAGCATTACAACTAAGCTTTCAATATGACTGCCATTGTAGCTCACTAATCCATTCCGACAAAGGCCGACCTTTTTATTTAGACTTTTACTTAGAACTCGCTTCCCCAAATCATTTTCATTTTTTTTATATTGTAGTTTAAACGGTCAATTTTCTTACATTGTAAAACTAGCCGCTAATTCCTCACTACTTTGACTGCAAGTACGCAAATTTTATTTCAGAAGGAATTTTAAGTGAGATAATGAGATAATGAGGATATAAAATATGCTTCCATTTTTTTCAAAAAGTTAATCCTTTGAAGGAATTGGGGCGAAAAGAAGAAAACTCTGCTTGGGGAACATAATCAGTAAAAGATTCGGGTATATTACCTATATTCCGTAAAACAGGAGTTCTAAGTGATTGATATGTCAGAGTTCCCCGAGCACAGATTTCTTTGTTAACATCTCATCTTTAATTTGTAAAAGTTTCATAACAAAATTCTCGATCAGCGCCAAGAAAAATGAATCTGTCTGACACCCATTGTCAAAAATCCTTATTTTTGTTGCAAAATATGCCATTTTTGCCTTCGAAATTGTCTTGATTATCTGCACAATAAAAATTTTGCCATTTTAAATCAATAACCGCTGCTCTGGATGCTTGTAGCAGCAAGATATTCGAAGATATTGTTTTCTCGGCCCAGTCTCCCAACTCGGTAGAAGACTTAATTTCTTTGTTTTTCCTGTAAAATGGCTGAACTTTCGGCGCTAAAAATTATATTCTATTTATTAAAACTTTCGCCAAAAACCAAAAAAAAAAAAAAAAAAAAAAAAAAAACATAAAATAGACATGAAAGTCAACCTTCACACTTAATTTGAGATGTTTCTAAAATGGTCATTTTCAGCCGGTGCAACTACCTTTAATTGAAACAAATGCACAAACATATATTATAAACAGAGCCCTTCTTCGAGTTCTCTTGTAATTAAATTTCAAAAATTGCACATCACTTAGTGAAATAAAAATTCTTTTAATAACTTATACCGGATTCAATTACTTAGTGTGTTGTGTATTCTTTATTATTTTTTTTACTTTTACGCGCTCACGTAGCGAGGCAAACTAGCTCCAGGACTCAAACACACTGTGTTTTAATGCACACAATTAACCTTTTTTTCTTTAATTGGTAAAAATTTCAAATCAACTAGGAATTTACGATTCGCAATTTGTATTGTGACAGCACAAAAT